>JAYESA010000003.1:63752628-63762628 GCA_036927795.1 Iris macrosiphon | reverse complement strand
CCCGAGTCGTCAGATTCAGTACATGACGAGTATTAATTTTCAGAGATATTGTGATATTATCTTGCTTAACTGTCCATTGATGCAGTCCCCTAGTTCAGAAAATGCTTTGGTGACCTAACGGTCCTGAATACTTTCAATGTTCTATACTTGGCTCGGATCGACTATCTTGATAGCCTTCCTGCCTCAACTAAGTGAATCACAGATAGTGAAGTGCGATGAATTATGGCTTGCATATAAGTGACAAGCATTAAATCGAGGTAATGAGTACAAACTACAAGTAAGCAGGCAAGCATGCATTTATATGAAACATAAGCATTTACGTAGGCACGGTCTAAGCGGTAGTGCGAGGAGTGCAACCGTACAGGGACTTATCGAGCGACATAATTCTTAAGACGTGAAGTGTAAAAAGTAAAGCAGTGCACTATGAAGAGTATATAATAATCTATTCGAGGCATAGCGGGATCTACTTGTTGCATGCGAGAGTCCATTTATAAGCCAAATTTTATTTTCATGTTCTAACACAAGTAATAGAAGATGTGATTATTTCCTTAGCTAGGTGCGTTGTATTCTTTATTAGCATGCAAGGGGTGATTCACCTAGCGACTAGTATGTATCGTCCATATTTTAAGTGTGTTGGCTAAGCAAAGACAAGTTCATCGTAGCCACCCACCTTAGCGATGATTCGCCTCGGTCGAACGATACTCCGGGCAAGCCTTTAAAAGTCTAAGTCTGAAATCTTGAAGGGCCAAGTCTAGAATCCTTTTTCTCAAATGAGTCTTCTCGCTGAGCAAAGCGGGTCAGATCGTTGTACTTGCGTCGTTTAAATCGGCTGTCCGCTTGAACGGAACGGGTCGTTACACAGGTGGCTTAGCCATATCAGCGAGAAGGGGATGATCTACTTGGTGAACATGAAGGTGATTTAAGGGCTAAAGTCTACAAAGTTGGAGAAGTTCATGTACTATTTGAGAGAAAATCATAATAGGGTGTCTATCCAAAGTCACCCAAGTTCAAGGAAGCCGGCGTTGCTCGTGTTGATTCACTCGGATGTCTACGGTCCTATGAAGGTAAAATCTATTGGCGGTGCTTCTTAGTTTGTAATATTTATTGATGACTATTCCAGAAAGGTTTGGGTCTATACCATAAAGACCAAGGATCAGGTGCTGTCTACTTTCAAAAAGTTTCTGGCCTCTATTGTAAGAGAGACGGACAAGAAGCTACTATGTGTTTGGTCGGACAATGGCAACGAGTATATCGATCCCTTTGATGCTTATTGCATAGATCAAGGGATACAACACTAGAAGACTCCGCCAAAGATACCTTACCTCAATGGTGTAGCGAAGTGGATGAACAGGACATTGATGGAGAGGGTTCGGTGTTTGTTGTCAGAAGCAAACTTGCCAGGCAGCTATTGGGGTGAGGCACTTTACACAGCTGCTTATGTTATTAATTTATCTCCTAGTGCTCCTTTGCAGGGTGATGTGCCTGATAAAGTATGGTACGACAAAGAGCCGTCATACAATCACATGCGAGTATTTGGTTGTAAGGTCTTCGTGCATGTATCGAAGGACGAGTGATCCAAACTTAAGCCAAAGACGAGGCAGTGCATCTTTGTCGGCTACGGTCGGGATGAGTTTGGCTATAGACTCCACGATCCAGTGGAAAGAAAGCTCTGCAGAAGCAGAGACGTAGTATTCATCGAGGATCAGAGCATGACTAGTACTCAGGATTTCGAGATGCCTTCTGAGGCTGAGGAATTATCTAAGTTAGAGTCATTTTGCTTCGAGAAGTTTTTAGAGGACATCACAGAGGATCCAGTTATGGGGGAGTCAGTACATGGAGTTGCTTCCAACCTTGATCATCAGCCTGCTGATGGTGGTCAGGGTGACCCTTAGGAGGATGAGCATGCCGAGAAGGCAGTTCCTGGAGGTGAGGAGGCTGTAGATATACATCCAGCACCAGTGGTTCCGTTGAGGAGGCACGATAAACAGCGTCGATCATCTACGAGATACTCACTGGGTGAGTATGTGCTACTAACTGACAGGGGAGAACCTGAAAGTTTCATCGAGGCTATGGAAGATGAACACAGGCATGAGTGGATGGAGGCCATGTAGGAGGAGATGAGTTCCTTGGAGGCCAACTCTTATTATGATTTGGTGCGATTGCCAAAGGGCAAGAAGGCTTTGAAGAATCGATGGGTGTTCAGAGTGAAGCAGACATATAATTCTACTCGCCCTCGATACAAAGTGAGACTGATAGTTAAAGGCTATGGTCAGCGAAAAGGCGTAGATTATGATGAGATCTTTTCGCCATCGTCAAGCAGTCTTCTATTCGGATGGTGCTAGCTTTGGCAGTCAGTTTAGACTTGGAGGTCGAGCAAATGGACGTGAAGACGATATTCTCCCACGGTGATCTTGAGGAGGAGTTGTACATGGAGCAGCCAGAGGGATTCTGTGAGAAGGGCAAGTCATATTTGGTCTGCCCGTTGAGGAAGAGCTTGTATGGTCTGAAACAGGCTCCGAGGTAGTGGTACAGGAAGTTCGAGTCATTTATGGGTGAGCATGGCTATGCATGAATGACGACGGATCATTATATTTTTGTGAGGTACTTTGCCGAGGACAATTTTATCATTTTGTTGCTTTATGTTGATGATATGCTGTAGGTGGGTCAGAATGCCACCGAAATAACAGAGTTAAAGTGCCAACTGGGTGCGGCCTTCTCTATTAAGGATTTGAGCGCAGCGAAGACTATTCTTTGGATGGAGATCAGCCTAGAGAGGAGTCCAAGCTGCTACACTTATCCCAAAAGAAGTACATTCATCGGATACTTTAGCGTTTCGGGATGGACGGATCGAAGAAAGTGAGTAACCCCCTTGCGGCTCACTTTAAGTTCACTGAGGAGCAGTGTCTATCTACCGAGGATGAAAAGGAAGATATTGAGTGGGTTCCATATACCTCAGTTGTAGGAAGTCTTATGCATGCTATGGTATGTACGAGGCCAGACATTGCTCACGCAGTCGGCATAGTTAGCATGTATACTACCAATCCTGGAAGGGTACATTGGAGTAGGGTCAAATGGATTCTACGATATCTTCAGGGCACCGAAGATTGGAGACTTTTATTTAGTGGTGACGAGCTGAAGCTGGTTGGGTATACCGACACTGATATGGCTGGAGATTTAGACACGAGATGATCGACTTTGGACTATGTGATAATGTTTGCTAGTGGAGGAGTATCGTGACAGTCGTATTTCCAGAAGTATGTTGCCTTGTCGACAACAGAGGCAGAGTACATTGCGGCGACGGAGGCTTGCAAAAAGTTGATGTGGATAAAGAAGTTGCTGCAGGAAATTGGGCTAAAGTAAAAGCATTATCCTTTGCTTTACGATAGTTAGAGTGCTATTCATCTTGTAAAGAACCAGATATTTCATAGCCGGTCCAAGCACATTGAGATCCGGTATCATTGGATACGTGATATTGTGAAAAAGAAGGAAACGACACTTGAGAAGGTTCATACAGATGACAACGGAGCAGATATGTTCACAAAAATTCTTCCAAGGAAAAAGTTTGAGTACTGCAGGCAGATCGTCGGGATGACGATCCCCTATACATAGTTGTGAAGGAAAAGATTTGTTGGAGTGGATGGGGTTCCAAACCTATGTGGAGAACGCCCCGGAGTGCGACGAGCGTCGTCTGTGGTCAGGGAAGCTCGGGGAGGCGACGAGAGCCATTTGAGAGGTCGAAGAAGCTCGGGAAGAAGGAGGAGCAACTGTTGTCCTGGGGGAGACAGAGTTCGGGCCGAACTCGGTCCGAGTTCTGTCAGGGTGCTCCAGAAGTTCCATAAATCTGTTGTCTTCATTTACTCGCAAATCACCGACTCGGACGAATTCGGTCCAAGTTCGGTCGGCGGATTGGACGAAAATTCAGAGGTATTTTATACACCGTTTGATCGTATCCTACGGTCCATGATTTATTACGGGATTATGGGATATATATTAGGTTTTCCTAAACCCCTAACCCTAACATATCATCTCAAGCAAGAGGAGAAAATGAGGCAAGAGTGCCATAGCAACTTTGGGAAGGAGAAAGAAGGATTGAATGTCGTTTCGGAGGAGGAGATCAATTTCGGATAATTTCTCATTGTCTTCTATCTTCGTGGTGTGATCTATTTTCTATTCCTAAGTGTTGTGATGATCCGTGTTGGATCGAGAGGAGCTTGTAGAGGGTGTATTATCTTTATTCCATTAGTGGAGGTTCTTCAGGGTTAGACTTCGATCGTTCCGTGATTTTTTCTGTAAGGATTTTCCACGTCAAAATTCTCTCTGTCTGCGTGGATTATTTTTTCTGTGTGGTTTGGTGTTTGGTTTGTGCGTTGTATTGCTCGGTTCTCTCGCAGGTACTCTCTGGTTTGGGAAAAAGTTTCTGTGCTTCTTTCCCAACACCTACCACTTCAGTTCTCTGTCAGCACTCAACATCAATTTATTTTCCAATTTCTAGACCAATCCTTATAATTAAAATATAATCAAAATTTATAACAAATTCTAATTAATATATATATGGGATAAACGGAATATGAGCCATAGTGCTCATATTCCTCCATGAGCCACGCACATGTCGACTAAAAGGAATATAGTATACTAGTGCACATAGAATGTCTGAGTCTATTCTTATTTGTCCATATGTATATAGCTCATGGAGAAATATGAATACTATGACTTATATTTCGTTTACCACACATATATATATATATATATATATATATATATATATATATATATATATATATTGTATGCAAGAAATATTATGAAATATTTTGATAAACTTTGTTGCTGCAAATAGAAATAAGTATTATGTTGATATACTGGTTACAACTCAAACCTTCCATAACATGTATCACTCAATCTATTAGTATATTGGTAAGGATGTTTTCATTATTCCTTCAGGAAATTCCTAATCTCCAATTTTTTTTGTTCCTGGAAATATACCGCCCACTTCAGTTCTCTTTCAGCAACAATATGTTTTCCAATTTCTAGACCAATCATTAAACATAGATTGGATTTTAATTTATGAAGTTGAGTACCGATTACTACACCGTTAACCTCTCACAGCCTTAGCCTTAAGATATATATATATATATATATATGTGCATGTCAACAATCCCATCGAGAAGAAAAGTCAAAAAGTCTCGGCATCACCTTATGGACCCCTCTCGACCATGACATCACTTCTTCAAGATTGCCACTAGTGTTAACTACACCAATCAACATCAACATCAACATCAGCACCAAGACTTGCAAGCAAGTTTCAATCTTATCTTCAATAACGGACCCAACATATAGACCACCGAGAGAGACCACGTCTCCCACACTATTTAATCTCGAATCTAACAATCTGAAATATTGACATAATAGAAGCAAGTGGAAGGATCAACTGTCCGAATTCTAAAGAAAAATTATTCTGTGGTCCAAGATCAAAGATCATAGATATTGATTGATAAAATTTCAATTTATTTGTTGAATCACAAAATTGGCCAAAAATATCATAGCTATACTTGACATCAAAACATTTGAAAAAGTCCACATATGACAAATATTTTTTTGCTGCTGTGAAAATAAGCAGAAGTCCAAATTCTATTGACATAGCCACTAACTGAAAATGAAAGAAAAAATATTATCCATGCATACTGGTATTTATGTTCCATAAATTTTTTTTTTCTTATAATTATTTTCTATTCTCCAATTTTTATCTCTTTCGAAACGAACAATAACAAATCAACAACAACAAAAAAAAGAGTGAAACCTTTAAATATTTTTATTTTTTATTATTCTGAACTACGAGTCACACATATTAATTCAAATTGTCCAACAGATGGTTAATTTTCTTACTATAAATTATATATCCTTTTAATTGTCAACTATCAAATACAAAAAAAAAATATTACGAGATTTATATTAACCGAATTTAGTATAGGCTTAAGACACATAAGTGCCCTAACCATGTTTCAACTTGTGATTAGTCCATAGACACCGGTAGAGAATAAATAGACACTCAAAAAAGGTACATGTTCGAACACCATTGACTAATTCCTCATCAATCTAGATTCATTTTAATATGAAGAACAAGTCAATCAATTATGAACCCCGATTTCTAGATTCCATATTTTATAAAAAAAATTGAAAAAGAAAGAATGATGGTACCTGCGTTTATACCCACTCATCTCATTTGGACCTCAAAATTTATTTTTGGCTAAATTACAACTTGATACGCTCAACTATTCAAAATGTTCAGCTTAATTCCATCAACTTTGATAGATTCTAACTTAATACCCTCAACTATATAACAATTATCATGTTGATGCCTAAAATAAATAAAAAATCATAAATCAAAACTATTCCTCTCTTCCCACCCCCCCCCTCCCGTCCCCTTCTCCGGCAGCATCCCCCCTCCTTCTCCGGCCGCCCGACCCCCGCGCCTGCCAACGTGTCACGCCCCAGTCCCAAAATACGTAGGACTAGGATACGTAACCATGCCAGCCGCCCGTATATATGGCAACTCCAATATATGGAAACCATATATACGTGCGTACGCTGTATAATGAACAATAGTTCACCAGTGGTATAACTAATCACAAGTCACAGGGTAATATCTAAATCTCATCCACAGAAGTCAAATATGAATAAACAATAACCATGTAACTAGATCTCAATACAGATATCTAAGAATGACAGTCAGATGAAATCAAATCTACTGCCGAAAAAGAATATAAAAGGAACCAGAATACACACCATAAAGAACAATATCTGACAATCACGAGGCTCGAAGAGAAGACCTCCTCGGAAAATAAGTAGCCTGTCCGGATCTGTGCTCCTGCGAGTACTCAAGAACATATACACCTGGCAGGGGACCAGGTCCTCAGAGGGACATAGCAAGATACAGAAAAATGACATGCCATAATGTAAATACTGAATAAATAAATGGGGTGTGCTAACCATCTAAGTGAATGCAATTTAAAGACCTTGCAGTACGCATGGGAATGTGTGGCTAGACATATGCTGACGTAATTCACCAATCGTCGGGACTGGCTAGTATATGTGTCATATGCCCCCGACGCAGGGAACTCTGCAATCGTCCATCTCCGAGGAGCATGGATCGAAGGATAAAGACTCAATGAAGGGGGTGTCCCATACGCCTACTAGATGTCTTCTCCGCCCAATATAGATGTACAAGTCGTAAAAACGACGTGGACACCTCCTACTATGATACAAGTCTCAATAAAATAAACAACTGAGCTAAATACCGCTACACGTGTTGCTCACACTGATGGCCAGTCGCGCATGAGGTACGCGTCCCTACATGTACTCACTCTGTGACGTGTAATGATACGTGTCAAGGCCTGAGAAGTTATATCAATAACTTCACAACTTTAGGTGGGTCTATTAGACACTAGGTCAGACACAAGTCCTAACGTCAACGCCATCGTTGACTGCACCCGAGTCTGCTCGGACGCGCACATTTATATAATAAATAAATATGTAACTAAAAATAACTGAATTTAAACAGTATAACAAGGCAAGGTATACTTGCCTGGCAAGAGCTGCAAAATACAATGTCCAGATGTCAAATGCCAAGAAGTCAGAAACTATGGCCTCAGAAGAAAAGTCTCCGGATGCTGAAATAAACATCACTAACAGTCTCAGAAAATATCAAATAGCTAGAAACGTCTGTCCTTTCGTCCAATTTGGACGCAGGGACAAAAATGACAGTTTCTGGTCAAAGCGGGGTCCACTTGTGGGCCGCTTTGCACCGAAAAACGTATCAGGGTCAAAGGTCTCCAAATTCGCCAAACTTAGTGTCAACAAGTCAGGAACGATGATACGAACCCAACGGAACTTCCAGAATTGGATTCCGATGAGCCGGTCACAAAATCGCCCGTCAAGTGGAGCCTGTGGGGCCCACGATACGCGATTTTGTCAACGTTCTCAGAATCGAACCAAACTTGGATCACAGGACCAGCGTATCGCTACGAGTCCGATGGCGCAAGTTTCGTTTCGATCCGACGTGTGTACACAAAGTTGCAGCGTGTTCCAGAACTGACGGATACGGGGCGGTGTCGGCGGATACGCGTTGATTCCGGTGTGCACGCACATCCAAATCAACTTCTCCGAATTCCTACACGTCCGTATCAACGTCGCGCACGTTTTGGTAAAGACCGCGTGCGACCAAGTCGTCCAGTTTGGCGGGGCGTACCCAGTTCCGGGGTGAATCGGGTCGTTGTTTTTCCTGTTTTTGGATCGCGTGCCGCGATCGCCACAGGACGCGATGCTCCGAGCGGGTTGCACGGGCACCGAGATGGTTACACAGTCTACACGACGCAACTGACGGAATTAAAAACGGAGCTACGAGGAGAGAGGAATCGTTACCTGAACAGGGCTTCGTGAAGGCTGATTTCACGTGTCCTAGACGTGTCCGAGAGTCGTTGACACGAGCCGTGTCCTTGTGTCCGCTGTGTCCGACACAAACTGTGTCTAGAGCTTGCTGGAGACTCGTCGGAGGGTGACTGTGCCCGGGGTGGCCGGGGAGTGGCTGCTCGGGAGGAGGACGCCGCTGGCCTCGGGGTCCGGCGTGGCGAGCTCAGGGAGGAGGAGAGGGGAGGAGAAGGAGAGGAGGGAAGGGAGAGTCGGGGTAGCCGCTGTCGAGGCCGGCGGGGGGGTTGGCTCGCCGTGCGGGGTCGGCTGTGAAGACGGCGACGATGATGATGGCAGTGGTGGTGCTCGATGATGGTGGTGGTGGCGGTGGAGGAGAAGAAGAGGGAAGAGGGCTCGGATGGGGGTGGTTGTCGGTGATGGGGATGGCGGTGGTGGTGGAGTCGACAGGCGGAGGAAGGAGAGGAGGAGGTCGAGGAGATGGGAGCTGGGACCGCCGCCGAGGCCGGCGGGGTCGGGCCGACGAGGTCGGGGAAGGGGAGTGGAGAAGAGAGCTCGGGGGAGAGGGAACGGGGAGGAGGAGGAGAAGTCCAGCGGGGGAGGGGGGGGTCGGGTGACTCGCCGAGGGGGGGGGGGGGGCGTCGGCTCCGGCGAGGGCTCGCCGCCGGCGGCCGGGGGAGAACTGCGGGCTGGGGGGGGGGGTAAGTTTTTAGGATTTTAATTTTCTTTTCTTTTTCTTTTAGTTTCTTTTATAAAAGAAATTATTAATATTTTAAGTAAAATATCTAAGATATTTTACAGGATATTTTGTGGATATTTTCGAGATCTTTTCGGGTTCTTTTCGGGTGGGTCCCGTCTCCAAATGGACGGTGCAGGTTCACCGGCCAATGAGGGGGTGACACCCTGCACTGCAATTTGCAGGAAAGTCCTTGTAATTTCATAAATTGCGTAAAAGTCCTATTTTGGAAAATTGCGCAATTACGAAATTGTCTGGGAAAACACCCGATTCCTGAAAATTCTAAAATTCACAGAATTGAAGGGGAAAGCTGAGGGAAGGTCCCGAGGGGGTATGGGGGTGAGTCTAGGCAGGGACTGGTCCTGGTTTTGGGGTGATACGGACCATCGTATTTATTAATTAATAAATACTGCGCACGAAGTTCTCTAATTATTTAGAGGCAGGTAGGGTCATAATTTTTCTACGGTGTCAATACACTAAATGTAGTATACTCAATGTAGAAAATTAACGTATTTTTGTTTGGGCAAAATAGGTACATGTTGGGCCTCTAATGTCTGTTGGAACAGGGATGGGTACAGGTCTGGGAATTTAAATACGCACGTTTATAACGATAATTGCGCGTCTCATACGAGGCTCAAAACTGAGTATCTGGGAGTTGCACAAAGTGCAGAAAAATAGCCTGGTATGTCTAGGACAGGTATGTGAACTTTGTTCGGGGATAACGGTCAAGGTAAGGCTCCAAATAATTAGGTGATGGACAGGTGCACAAGTCAACAGGATAGGTAAGAAAAATAAATTAAAATATTGCCACAAATCCTAAATTGTTAAAATAATCCTAAAAATACT
>JAYESA010000003.1:63740128-63747628 GCA_036927795.1 Iris macrosiphon | reverse complement strand
CTTGCTCTCTTTGGTTTTTGTTGATATCTTATCGTGCTTTTAATCTTTCCCTAGTTATTGTGATTGAGTTTATGTATATTGTAATATTGTTCTCCTTTTGGAGAGGTTATCTTGACAGGTTATTGTGAGATATAGATAGTTGTGACCTAGACAGCGTTCTACCGTCGATTCTACGGCATAGGCTGGATGTACCCATGACTCATGCCCGATTTTCCGGGTGCGGGTCGTGACAACGTTTTTGGTGGTGGCCCATGCAGGTCTAGTTTCTAGGTCTACCTGTGATAGGATATAGGATATAGGCTGAGAGAGAGTGTGCTCAATCATAACTAGGACCCTTCCTTATCTTTTGCTATCTTTAATTTTTCTGAAATTATTTTCTTTTGAAATATTACTGTAATTCCTTGATGATATCGTATCTTACAATATATTGACTTCTTTTAATCTGTGTTCAGGATGCCTCCAAAGATACGATCTTACCGTACCGTTCCAGCAGCTACCACCGAGAGGTCTGATACCTCTCGTCCTGCTCGACTTCAGGCAGCTGCTACCGGTCCACTCACCACTCCTGAGGTTGAGGGAGCATCTGCTTCTCTCGGAGATTTTCCTCCCCTTATCGATCCGAGAGCTACCCCTGTTATTCCGGTGGTACCTCCTCCACCACCTCCTGCACCGGTAGACGCTGTCCAGTTGTTCGCGTTCTTCAGGGAGATGATGGACGCACAGCACCGACAGGTAGATCTGATGTGGTTGGGCATTGAGAATGTCCACCAGGTGGCCATGACGGCAGTAGACAGAGTGGTTCAGATCCAACCACAGGCAGAGCAGGCACAACATCCTAGGCCGGGCAACATCATTGACTTCCAGAGGATGTGGCCCAAGGAGTTTCGGGGTACAGAGGGGATCCTGTACGCGGATGACTGGATCGAGCATATCGAGGGGATCTTCAGGCTGGCACTGATCCCAGACAGCATGCAGATAGAGGCAGCGGGCAGCCAGATGTTCGATCTTGCCCTTACTTGGTACCGTACTGACACGAGGATAGTGGTACCGGGACTTACTTGGGAGGCTTTCAAGAAGCTTTTCAAGGAGAAGTTCTTTCCGGATGTGGCTCTCAGTGCCTTGGAGAGCCAGTTTGAGGCACTCGTCCAAGGGAGCATGCTGGTGGACGAGTATGCAGCAGAGTTCTGCCATCTCGGCAGATTTGTAGAGGGCTTGAGCGAGGCAGTGAAGGCGCAAAATTTTCGCAAGGGTTTGGTCATGGCGGTCAATTCCTTGACTCGGAGTGACCACGAGGCGGCCTTCGAGCAGATTGTGAGTGATGCTCAGAGGGCTGAGGACGACTTGGAGCTGAAGTCCAAGAGGAGTAGAGATGCTTCTGGAGCAAGCAGCAGTGCGGGCCCAGCCAAGAGGCCTCATTTCCAGCAGGCGAGGCCGTTCCAGCAGACTCAGCAGCACCAGGGTCAGGGTCGTGCGCCTTTCCAGCAGGCGCCCCAGCAACAGAGGCAGGGATAGCAGCAGGGTCTGAGGCAGCCCATCACTTTTCCTTTCTGTTGGAAGCTGGGGCACGGATGGGACATTTGCAGGAAGAGGTTGGGTAGATGCTTGTTATGTGGTGCGGCAGATCACCAGTTGAGAGATTGCCCTTCAGCACTCGCTCGTACAGCTCAGGGCAGAGGAGCCGCTCAGAGGGGACCAGCCAGAGCACCTGCAGTACAGCAGAAAGGACAGCCTTTGCAGACTCAGCATCAGAGGTTTGCCCAGCACTAGTAGCAACACCGAGGAGGAAAACAAGGGCGAGCTTTTGCCCTAACCGTAGAGGAGGCCGAGCCCGTTGGTGATGTGATCTCAGGTTCTGTTCTTCTTGATTCCATTCCAGCACTTGCTTTATTTGATTCCGGTTCTTCCCATAGCTTTGTGTCTGTATCTTTTGCTATTAGACACCATATTGTTGCTGAACCTTTAGCTAGACTCTGCAAGATCACGACCGGGGGTGGCATCATCCTAGTCAGTGATGTCTGTAGAGATCGAAGAGTTACCTTGGGAGGCCAGGAGTTGAGTGTGTGCCTACTCGTAATGCCACTTCCGAGCTACGACATTGTACTCGGGATGTATTGGTTGAGTATGCACCGTGCTAGTATAGATTATCGTGGAGGCAGAGTGTTGTTTAGTCTGTCGGGAGAGCCAGAGTTTGAGTTTGCCAGATGAGTAGCGGAGCAGAGCGAGGGAGTCTTCTGCGGAGCCCTGGTGGTAGAGCAGAGGTTGCCACATCCATTGATAGCGGAGTTCATGGATGTCTTTCCCGAGGAGTTGCCAGGGTTACCTCCGGACAGAGATATGGAGTTTTCTATAGACTTGGTGCCAAGCACGGAGCCGATATCCCAGTACGTCTATAGAGCAGCAACAGTGAGCTGGTAGAGTTGAAGAAGCAGGTGGATGAGCTTCAGGACAAGGGATTTATCATATCTAGTTCTTCTCCGTGGGGTGCTCCGATACTTTTTGTGCTGAAGAAGGATGGGTCGATACGGATGTGTATCGACTACAGGGCTCTGAACAACCTCACAATCAAGAACAAGTATCCGTTGTCGCGTATTGATAATCTCTTTGACCAGTTGAGCGGAGCAAGGGTGTTTTTCAGGATTGATCTGAGGACAGGCTACCACCAGGTGAAGGTCAGGAGGGAGGATATTCTGAAGATGACTTTTTGGACCAGGTATGGGCAATATGAGTTCATGGTGATGTTGTTTGGGTTGACTAATGCCCCGGCAGTGTTCATAAATCTGATGAACAAGGTATTCCATCAGCATCTAGACAGGTTTATGGTGGTGTTTATAGATGACATCGTGGTGTATTCGAAGATCCCAGAGGAGCAAGAGGAGCATCTGAGGATAGTGCTAGAGACTCTCAGAAAGGAGAAGCTTTATGGAAAGTTTTTGAAGTGCGAGTTCTTCCTCGACAAGGTTGAATTCCTTGGTCATGTGGTGACAGGAGAGGGGATCTCAGTGGATCCGAGGAAGATCATGGCTGTTGAGGCATAAAGTGCTCCGAGTTCAGTAGCAGAGGTCAGGAATTTTATGGGGCTGGCAGGTTACTACAGGAGATTTGTTCAGGATTTTTTTCGGATTGCTCAGCCTTTGTCTAGGATGACCCGGAAGGACGTGGAGTTTGTTTGGTCAGAGGAGTGCTAGGTCGCCTTTGATGAGCTGAAGAGGAGGTTGACGACAGCTCCAGTATTGACGTTGCCATCAGGGTCTGGAGGATTTACTATCTATAGTGATGCATCGGGGAAGGGACTGGGTTGTGTGTTGCAGCAGAATGGGAGGGTGATTGCCTATGCTTCCAGGCAATTACGTCCTCATAAGAAGAACTACCCTACCCACGATTTGGAGTTGATAGCGGTCATCTTTTCTCTGAAGTTGTGGAAACACTATTTATACAGAGAGCGTGTCGAGATCTTTACTGACCACAAGAGCTTGAAGTATGTGTTTACCCAAAGAGAGCTAAACATGAGGCAGAGGAGATGGTTGGAGTTGATGAAAGACTTTGACATATTGTTGTAGTACCATCCAGGGAAGGCGAACGTAGTTGCGGATGCGCTGAGCAGGTATCCGGTAGCTATGTGCCTGACTATATATCGTTATCTTCTGCCAGATCTAGAGATATTGGGCATTGAGGTGATAGTGCCTGGAGTTGATATGTAGATGTGGGGACTGCAGATTCAGTCAGAGTTGATAAACCGGATCAGGGCTATACAGTTTGAGGATGGGTCCCTGAGGAGTATCAGGGCGTAGGTTCAGGTTGGAGTATCAGATGACTTTACCATTGCTGATGATGGTTCATTGCGGCACAGTACCAGGTTGTGTGTGTCGAGTGGGTCATTGCGCGAGGAGGTTCTTCAGGAGGCGCATTGATCCCAGTACTCTATGCATCCGGGTGCCAACAAGATGTATAGAGATCTGAGAGAACATGTATGGTGGTACGGGATAAAGCGGAAGGTAGCGCGCTTCATATCCCGATGCTTAGTGTGCTAGCAGGTGAAGGCGGAGATGCAGAGGCCAGGAGGGTTGCTCCAGCCGTTACCCATTTCGGAGTGGAAATGGGAGCATGTGACCATGGATTTTGTTTCTGGGCTTCCCCGTTGTCCAGGCAGGAAGGATGCTATTTGGGTCATCGTAGACAGGTTGACCAAATCGGCCCACTTTCTACCATTCAAAGTGGGTACGTCTACGGAGAGACTAGCAGAGATGTATGTGCGCCAGATAGTCAGACTGCATGGAGTTCCTGTGAGCATAGTATCAGACCGGGATAGTCGCTTTACTTCGTATTATTTGAGGAGTCTGCAGGCTAGCTTGGACACCCAGCTCAAGTTTAGTACTGCATATCACCCGTAGACAGACGGTTAGTCAGAGAGGACCATTCAGACCCTCGAGGACATGCTTCGCACTTGTGTTCTAGATTTCAGAGGCTCATGGGAGGATCACTTGTACTTGGTAGAGTTTGCTTACAACAAAAGCTACGAAGCCAGTATCGAGATGTCACCATTCGAGACGTTGTATGGACGGAGGTATCGTACTCCGTTATCATGGGATGATGTAGGCGAGAGATTTTTGCTTGGCCCGGAGATGGTGGTGGATGCGGCGAAGAAGGTTAAGCTCATTAGAGGTAGACTTAGGTGGCGCAGGACAGGCAGCGGCATTGGGCCGATAGCCACCGGAGACCTTTGGAGTTTGATGTATAGCTTAGAATTTAGATTTCGTTCTTGTGTTTGCTTATGATTGCTTGTTTTAGATTAAGTGCTGAGACATTGTTTGTGCTAGGTTGGTGATCTGGTGTCCCTGAGGATTTCTCCGACGCGGGACACTATTCGCTTCGGTGGAGGCGGGAAGCTTAGCCCACATTTTGTCGGACCCTTCAGCATCCTTGAGAGGGTCGACGCTGTGGCGTGTAGGCTAGAATTGCCGCCTACGCTAGAGGGAGTTCATGATGTGTTTCACGTGTCACAGTTGAGACAGTACGTGGTGGATCCCAGTCACGTATTGGATTACTCAAAGATTGTGGTGGGCCCTACTCTTAGCTATCCAGAGCAGCCGGTAGAGATTCTGGATCGATGGGAGAAGGTGTTGAGGAACCAGACTATTCTCTTGGTTTGCGTCGCATGGAGGCATCACTCTCCATGTGAGTCGACCTGGGAGAGGGAGGATGAAATGAGCGAGCGATACCCTTATCTTTTCGAGCCTTGAGGTATGGTTCTTTCTTTTCCTTGCATTCCTGTCCTAGTTTCATCTTTTAATTTCGAGGACAAAATTATTTTAAGGAGGGTAGGCTTGTCACTACCCAATTCTAAAAATAGGATTTTTTTTTATTTTAATTTGATAAATTATGTATTGATCATAAATAATTGTATTTATATTTAATTGGATGCATGTATTTATTTTTATTGGTTGTTTTAGGGTTTTGACTAGTTTGGACCCGTGTCAGACCCTAGTGGACCCTTGTCAGACCCAACCAACACCCTTGTCAGACTTATTTGTTGGTTTGGAGTAGTTATTTATATTTTAATTAGTTAGTTGGAGTGATTAGGGTTTAGTTAGAATGCTTTTGGAACCCCTAACCCAAATCCTAATTAGCATGACTTAAGTTGAGGGGTATTTTAGACTTTGTAATTCAAACCCTAACCCTATTTCTACATGGCCGCCCCCTTCCTTTCTATTTCCTTCTTCTTCATTTTCCACTCTCCATTCTCTTTCCTTACTTCATTCCTTTACTTCTTCCATTTCCAAGTAAGTTTCTTCACCTTTCCTCTCTTCCTTCATCTACTTCTCTCTTTAATGCAAACCCTAACATTTTATTTTTCTCTAACCTAGGTTTGTAGAGCCTAGATTTGGTGTAGAAGCTATGTTTGGAGGCTTGGTGTGGTGGTTTCAAGGGTTTTTGGAGACTTTGGCCTTAGGATTTCAACTCCCAAGAGATAAACCCTAATCTACTAAAAAAAGGTTAACCGGTTTTTATTCAACTTTCCTCTTAGTGATTACTCTAATATAGTGTAATTAGTTATTTAGAACATTCCTAGACCTTAGGACTACCCATGGGAGAAAGTTAGAACTTGTTTGGATAGGTTTGGAGACTTTGACATAGAGTTTTGTGTCAATTTCGGGTGAAATCCGAGATTGGCCCATTTTGGGTGTTTTCCTTGGTTAGACGGACCTAGGTAGACGTGCTTGGGTGTCTTGAGGGTAGGTACGTGTCCCTGTTCGGACACGTGAGGTCGTATCGCAGAGTTTTGGGCGGGCGATCTGGGTTTTTTCCTTCGACGTGGGTTCCACGTGCATGTGGAATTTTGCCATGGACCTAGAATCGGAGAGTTAGCATTTTTATGAGGATCTAGACATCGATTAAAAATCGTGGATAAATTTGGGGTGATTCCGATTAGATTTGGCGTGCGTTTCGCGAGGTATCGCAAACTGCACTCTACGTGTTCGTCGAAATGACCAAATGGCCATTTTGACTTATTTTCTAGGTTTCGGGCTTGGGTGTCACGACCCGCATCCGGAATTTGGGCACGAGTGCGTGGGTACGTCCAGTCTACGCCGTAACATCGGCGGTAGAATGCTGTCTATGTCACAATATTAGCTAATCAATCTCACATGAATATCCAACTCCATAAGGAGACACATATATCTAAATATAATATGGAATACTCAATCACATAAACTAAAGCACGATGAGATATCGAAGAAAGCAAATGAAATACAAGACAAGTCTAAACAACAATAAATAGTCTAACCTGCAATCAATAACATCCAGTCTCCAAGTATGCTGGAAACAAGTCCTCTATGTCACAGTCTGAAAAAAATATCCAGTCAGGATTGGAGCGAAGTACAAGCACTAACAACAGTTCAACATATATTGACAAAAACTATAACATAGTGCAAAAAAATATAAGACATATATGGATACTGGCAATAAGAGATACTGGAATAAATGAATACTGGAGCATATGTCATCATCAATGTACATTTAGCAATGAATATAGAAATACAAGTGCACGCTAGAACAATGAACTGGTATATATGTGAATGCTAGAATCATGACTAAAACATAAGGAATGCTAAATCATATACTAGAGATACATGTCAAGAACATCTAACTAAGTGTGTGAAACATCAGCATATCATGTGATCGGCTTGGGACTGATCAGGCTTGCTATGTATGACTAGCTATGATTCATGTAAGGTCAGGCTAACCATCCGGATAGCTATGATGCGAGCAATAGTCAGAATAGTCACACATAATAGGCTATGAGGCATGTAATGGTCAGGCTGCACTTACGTGAGGTGTGGGTGAGCTATGATGCATGTAAAGTTTGGTATGATCACATAAGCTACTAATATTTCCCCGTTTTCTCCAGCTAGCATGATGGATTCCAATCACGACTCCTCGTGACAGGTCTCGATGATGCCAACTCGTGTAAACAACAGTGTCGGAGTCATATACGCTATACAA
>JAYESA010000003.1:63722628-63735128 GCA_036927795.1 Iris macrosiphon | reverse complement strand
CATATACTAAGTATATACACTATACATTATGCATGTATTAAACATTAAATAAAAATAATACTATACATATACCTACACATTGATTAACTATATACAATTACATTCACATTAATTTAATACCTACAAATACATATACATTAGCTACATATATATATGTATATATATATATATATATATATATATATATATATATATATATATATATATATATATATACATATGTGAAGAAGGAAAGAGGGAGAGGAAGAAGAAGAACTCACTGTTGGGGTCGGCCGGCCGCCTGACCGGGGAGGATGGCCGGATCTCTGTTGGTGGTGGTGGTGTTGTAGGTGGTGGCGTTGGGAGGTTGTAGGCCAGCGGAAAAGGAGGAGCACGGTGGAGGAGCTGCAGTCGGGGAGTGGAGGTTGGCCGCCGGGGTGAATGGCCGGTTGGGGGATGAAAGCAGCAGAGGGACAACGGCCGGGGTGCAGGCCGGGATGGCTGCTGAACAGGCCGGAGCAATGGCCGGGGGATTTCGAGCGTGGGGAGTTGGCTATAGGCCGGAGGGAGATCGTGAGGGGGTCGGAGCAGTCGCAGCAAGGCGGAGGGAGGACTGGCTGGTGGTGTACGGTGGTAATGGTGGTCGGATGATATGGGAGCCGGACTGGAGGAGGCCAGCGGAGTCCGCCGGAGCAGGGAGAGGGCCGCCTCGGGTGGTTGGCCGCCGGGCACAGAGGAGTCAGGGTTATAGGCCAGCGCCGGTGAACAGTATATGGGGGGGTGAACAGTGTTCCCCCCCTTCCTTCTCTTCTCTTTGAATTCAAAAAATTAATTAAAGAAGAAGGAGAAGAAGAAGA
Source organism: Iris macrosiphon (assembly GCA_036927795.1). Taxonomy (NCBI): domain Eukaryota; kingdom Viridiplantae; phylum Streptophyta; class Magnoliopsida; order Asparagales; family Iridaceae; genus Iris; species Iris macrosiphon. The sequence goes on along the minus strand of JAYESA010000003.1, from coordinate 63,734,292 downwards.
AGGAAAGAGAAGAAGAAAGGAGGAAGGAGAAGAAGAATTTACATACGTAGGAGGGATGGGATGGAGGCTTGAGGAGGGTGGGGTTTCCTAGGTTTTCTAAAGATTAGGGTTGATGTGACTTTAAATAGTAAAAGGGTGAGAGGGTGTTGATGGATCTAATGGTGAGGATGGACCCATAGAATGAGTGGCCCAGATTTGACATGGAGAGAAAAATAATTCATGTGGGAATGAGGGTGAGAGATTTCATTAAAAATTAATAGGGCTCCCTCATTGGTTTAAACAAATGGGTGTTGATAAAAATATAAATTTGCAAATTAGCCCCCTTAAATTTGGGTATTTGCGCAGACACATAAAATGACGAAAATTTGGCGGCGATTCGGTGTCTGGTGTTTTGTAGGGTCAGGGGGCGCTGTAAGTTTGGTACGGCTCAATTTACAGGGCACTGGAATTAAATTGGAATTTCAGAATTGGTTTAAAATGGTATCCTCAATTTAAATAGAAAATAAATGCAAGTTGTGTTCTAAAATTAATTAGGAGTACATGAGGCCAAAATCAGGTCAGGTCATCAATACCAATAATGAAGAAGACTTAGAACAGAATATTACCCTAATTTGGGCCGCACGAAAAATAGGTCAAGATTGCCTCCAATTTTCGATTGGAACGCACAACGATACAAAAATAGGAATTCAAAAAATAACGTCCGCGACGATTTTTTTGTGCGGCCAGAATTAATGTACAGAGAGCATAATTATGAGTTGCAAAAATAGCAGAATGGAAGGCGGGCATGTCTAGGGCAAGATTGTAAAATTTGTTGGAAGACAAAAGCTAGGGTAGTGCTCCAAATATCAACGCAAAGGCAATGCGCAATAATTAATTAAAATACGGTAATTAATTACAAACTCCAAGAATTAAATTCTAGATAAAATAAGTAAATACGGAATTCTATAATTCGGACAGATGTTCATCTACTGGCTTCTAGGTCGAGTCTGCTAGTTCAAAATAAATGGACACTGCATATAATTATATTTAAATTACACATCACACATTTATTTAAATCAAATATACTATCATGAAATTAATTAATTGTAACTACCATAATATTAAATATTATAAAAGTCAAAAATACCCCTGTTTCCGGAATATGGTAGTGACATATATATATATATATATATATATATATAGGTTATTTAGTGAGTGAGAATGGTAAGTTGAGGTATTGTATTTGTTGTTTTAAAAAATATATTTAATGAAAAATGTTCTCCCTGAGTTGTTGATCATATTTAGTTCTTGGAGTTTTATAGTTTGATGTACATATTTTTGTAGATCTGAGTTTATATATATAGATAGTTAGCTAGTTAGTTAGAGCTAGAGGGTAAGGTGAGGTATCTCAATACCTTGAGATACTTAAGGTAATGGGTATCGTACTCAGGGTATTGGGTATCGGGGCGAGTATTGGGCTTTTGCCTAGGAATGGGGTTAGAGTTGCTTATATATATATATATATATATATATATATATATATATATATATATATATATATATATATATATATATATATATATATATATATATATATATACATGCTAGGGTATATATTAGTGGGCTTAGATAGGGTATATAGCGTAGGTTGAGATATCGGATACCGAGGGTATCCCGGTATCTCAAAGATGCGAGTTTGAGGGTTTACTAGCTTAATGAGCTAGTTTTGACCTAGAATTTTAGGGGCACCCTAGTTTGACCTAGAGTTGACCGTAATTGCTCCGGTTGACCGCCAAATTCAACGTTTGACCTAGTTTTGGCCTATAGTTGACTTTTTGGACCCCGGGTTGACTTTGGACCCAGATTTTACCGGTTTGACCTGTTTGACCTAGAACAACCCTAGAAGCTTATTTTTAGTTACTGTTTAACTCTTTAGAACCCGGTTTAACCTTGCTTTTAGTAATAGGTCTTTGCCACGCCAGTCCGGATCTCGATCCTCACCAGTTGCTCAGGACGTCAGGCGAGTACCTACCTCTGATTGTTTTATTTCATGATAGTGTATATATCACCTGTTCTAGAACTGTTAATACTTGATTCTGATACATTGTTTCACGCGCTGGTACTAGTTGGATCCCGTCATGAGATGCTATCCCCCTTACCGTGTTCAGCGGGTACTCTATCACGTGTATTTCATCACGTGCTTCGGGTATTGATTCTCATGTGCTTCATGTGCTTCGTGTGCTCTCACTTTCATGTGAGCGAGTTATTTATCATGTACGTAGCGTGTCGTGGTTGGATCCAAGTGTATTAGTGGGGGAGGGAGTAGAAGTTGGTTATGTGATCAAATCCAAACAGTATTCATGTGTATGTCGGTTATGCAACTCACGCATAACGGAGTTATCGTAGAATATATCATGTGCAACCCAAGCCGATCACATAACGAACTTGTGCTCAAGGCACTTAGCTAGTTTTTCTATTTTTTTACCTGCAGTTACTTCTCTACTACTTGTATTGTTCCCCAGTTTTACATTACAGTTACTTTATCATTTCTACCACATATATACTTTCCTGTGCATCATATATTCTTTTCTATTGCTAGTCATATACACCTTACCTTGTATTTGGAGTTGCTTTCAGAGTTATATACTTTGCTCCAATCCTGACTAGTTATATTTTTCAGAGGATCCTGAGGACTTTTGTCCGACTTACTCCGGGCTAGGTGTCGACGATTGTTGTGACCCTGAGATAGAGGAGGAGCCATCCCAGCAGAGGAGACGCCGCTAGCGCCCTAGTATAGCTAGGTGGGTTTCACTGGGGTTGTTTCCAGTTGTTTTTGGATGACTGTATTATTTATTTTGCTTCTTCTGTGAGATGTTGTAGACTCTTAGACTTGGACTGTATATTTTGGTTATTGTACTTGCTCTCTTTGGTTCTTATTTCTTTTGTTGATATCTTATCGTACTTTTACTCTTCCCCTAGTTATTGTGATTGAGTTTATGTATATATTGTAATGTTGTCCTCCTTTTGGAGAGGTTATCTTGACAGGTTATTGTGAGATATAGATAGTTATGACCTAGACAGCGTTCTACAGCCGATTATGCGGCGTAGGCTGGACGTACCCACGACTCATGCCCGATTTTCCGGGTGTGGGTCGTGACACCCACCTACCGCGACCGGACGTGCAGACTGGAGCCCTCTGCAATCGCGGCGTCACCAAAGGGTCCGCTACACCTTCCACGCATAGAGGGAGGCCGGATTCCCCATCCCCCCCATATATATATATATATATATATATATATATATATATATATATATATATATATATATATATATATATATATGAGGCAGAATATTGCACCAAATTATTACACCAAATAATCTCAACCACACATTTATTTCAATCATGTGGTTATAAATCTTCCCATAGTGTACGTGCCACATCAGCATGCTTTATAACTACACATTTCAAAAAAAATTGTGGCTGAGATTGCTTGGTGCAATAATTATTGCAATACCCTTGATACAATATCCCCCTCTCTCTCTCTCTCTATATATATATATATATATATATATATATATAAAGGGACAAAGTCCCTATGGTAACTTTAAATCTGTGAACTCACTCATTGGAACTCGAACACCCGATCCCCCGGGCTGTCGTGCCTCATCTTTACCACTAGAATAGAGGCTCATTGACAACTGTTCACACACACACACACACACACACACACACACATATATATATATATATATATATATATATATATATATATATATATATATATATATATATATATATATGTCGCGCATGAAAGCTGCTGCTGTGCCGCGCATAAAAGCTCCCCGCGTGCCTCCAGACTCGCTCCCCCCGCCTCCGCCTTCGCCTTCCTCCTCCCGACCCAGCCAGTCTTCCCCCTCCCCACCGCCTCCATCTTCTCCCCTCCCCTCTCCCTAACTGCCGATATCTCCCTTGCGGATGATGGATGGACAATCGTTGGTCCCCGTCGGAGAGGGAGACCTTCCCCTCGCAAGGGGAGCACACCATTTAGGCCGTCGTCGAGGGGGGCCACTGGTGAAAGCACCAAACCCCCTCTAACGCAACCTTCTGTCCAGCCCTCCCGGTCCTCCACGGCTCATGCTCCCCCTTTACCCATCCGTGCACATAAGGTGCTCGACGGTAGGCCCAAGACGACTACCGCCACTTTTCGGCCTTCAAGCGAAGCCCCTGCTTCGTGGGTAGACAATTGTAGCCGAAGACTGTCCAAGGGAGATTGGTGATTGGGATTGTGAAACATCGTGGAAATGGAAGAATATTGAAAAAATATCGTAGTCCTTTATGTCATGGGGGCTAGACCATTCTTCGGTCATCTTAAAGGGTTTGCTTTGCTGATGTGGAGGCTGAAAGGAAGCATGGAAATTTATTCTGGGGAAAATGGCTTTTACTTTATCAAGTTTGGGCTAGCGGAGGATCTAGAGCGGGTTATCCAAAATGGCCCATGGACGTTTGATTGTAGACTGGTTGTAATGATACACTAGGACCCCTCCTCCAACTTCGAGAGAGATCGCTTGGCTACCATGCCAGTCTGGATTAGGTTCCCATGGCTCTCTCCACAACTATAGTGCACTAAGGCTATTATGAAGATAGCCAGTGGTGTTGAAAAACCTATTCTCCCTAATACTGCCTCCGCTAATAGGGTACGATTGTCTTACGCGAGATTATTTATCGAAATTAATGCGGCAGATCCCTTACCAGATAAGTTGGAGATTGAACTTTCATCTGGAGAAACTATATTCCAAAAAGTTAAATATGAATGGGTACCGCCTTGCTGCCATACCTGCAAGAGCTTTGGCCACATCATCTCTTAATTCCTGGATGCGGTATCTTCGAATAACTCCTGCCAGCAAGGTTGTGCTACTAGACATGAAGTTGTACCCCACACGGCGGCGGAAAACACCAACCTGGAAGATTAGACCAATAAAAAAGATAAGATCAGTAATAAGGGGATACCTCTAACATGGAAATTGATGAGCAAGAACCCTTGAGAGTTCCAAATCGACTGTTCTGGGAAAAAGAACTAAAGCTGAAGTTGTCAAATATACCAAAGAGGGGGTAAAGTTAATTGGGAGTGAATGCACGGAGGAACAAAGGACAATGGTAGTATATGGAGAAGGTGAGCATCAAAGGGAGGAAGGTGAGGAAGTGCTAGGGCCTATTGAATCCATTATGGTTATTTTCTAGGCCAAGCCAGTTGAGTATGAAGTGAGATGAGTCAGTATCAGAAGGAAGTTGGGAAGTGGCGGAATATTAGACATTGCTCCGCCGGCTAGCATATGTCAGGTCCCGGGCCCAGAATACTGGAGAGCATGGGCTGACAAAGCCAACTACGTATACCAGAGTACTCCAGTACCCCGAGATACGGTCACGACTATAAATAGACATGGGGGATTAATACTACAAGACATCAGTCAACCTAGGTCAAGCAATCATAGTATCTCAATTGTCATGTCCCGATCTTCCGTCGGAATCGGCCATCCCTGCTGGGCACGAATCACCGCGCTAGCGCTCCCGCAGGACGATCTTTCCCATCTAGACATAATGCCGCACGAGCACAAGCTGCGCTCGTGCAAGGCCATGATCCGAACACAGCAAAATAAGAAATGAACAGACAATTGGTAACAAGTTCACAGAGTCATCAATAGCGAAAGCATTGAATAATACAAGTATGGAAGTAAAATTAGCACTTTATTGGTATTGAATCAGTATTACAAGCGGTGCTAGGCCGATATTACAAGTCCCTCAAGTTCTCTCTCAAAACAATAAAAGTGTGCTAAGTGGCTACAATTTATGGAATAATACATAGGCGATGTTCCAACATTATGTCTTGTATATGCGCTTCAGCTCCGGACGCAACGTTCCAAGGCTCTAGAGCGAACTCCATGCCTTAGCTCACACGAAGGGGGTTTTCGCACCGAACGATGTTCTCCCGCCCCCTGCAAGCAATCTAGTGGATTATCAGTACATGAATTCACTAGTGGGTAGGCTTCTCACCCGCTCAACAAATCCAAACACGTTATATAGGTTTCATGCACCATCTATTAAGTTATCTTTCTAGTCTTGCCTTAAGATAAGTTTTATGGCATAATATACAAACCTAACTCGTGTGGCAGTGCGCCGTGCGATATAAAAGAGAACATGGCAAGACTTACCAACTTACCATTCATCCTTCCCTGTCCAAGGAAACCAAGTTAAACCAAGCACGAGTTTATAAATAATAAAATTCAAGGAAAATGCATAAGAAAATACGAGTGTCATGAGCAAGGTTCTGTTTCAGGTGCACGACTTATACGGATACTCAGGTGTGTTGTAGAAGATGTTAAAGTATTCAAATATGTATAAGTGTCTTATTCTCATATTCGTTCAGGTATTTTAGATTACTAGGCAAGATGCAATAACTTGCATGCGGATTGTCACTAAGCGAGGATGACTTATCTATATGAACATGAGTCGCTGGCATAGCCATAAAAGATGAGTTATAGTCTCTGAGTGATATTAGATGCTTGAGGTATGAGTTGCTACACACCACCTTCGCCCGGGATGGTATGGAGTGCAACGCGAGGCTAAGGGGGCGTTCACTCCATACCGCCCACTACCATGTGACTATTAGGAAGTTTCGTCCAGATTGGATCGGCTCAGGTGCCCCGACGACCATCTGCAGGAACCTGAACATGAATACCTTATGCACAAGTTGTCTGTGACATGCAAGTCATGGGTCTCATATTCACTGGATTCATGAGATGTTAATTCTTAATTTTTTTTCAGAACGAGTATGCTCCACGAGCTGTGATTCTTGCTTTACTTGACATGATTCTTGTTCAGAGTTAAACTTGACCTGGTGCAATCCCCTAGTTCGAAGATGCCTTGGAGACCTAACGATTTCGGATACTTTCAGGTTCATACTTGCACGGAACGACTATTAGATAGTCTTCCGGTGAATTGGATGAATGCAAGGCAAGATAATGTTTACTTGATTGTGGCATAAAATTATGTGACAAGCATTAAAACGAGGCAAACGAGTACAAGTTATAATGTAAGCAGGCAAGCATGCATTTATATGAAACATAAGCATTTACGTTAGCACGGGTCTAAGGGGGTAGTGCGAGGAGTAAAACCGTAAAGGGATATATCGGGCGACATAATCCATAAGGCGAGCAGTATAAAAAAATGAAGCAGTGCACTACGAAGAGTATATAATGATCTAGTCGAGGCATAGCGGGATCTACTTGCACGAAGCTAAGTTAGTATGCGAAGGTCCAAGTTATAAGCCAAGTTTCATTTCCATGTTCTAACACAAGCAATACAAGATGGGTTTATTCCTTTAGCTAGGTGAGTTGTATTCTTTATTAGCATGCAAGGGGTGATTCACCTAGCGACTAGCATATATCGTCCATATTTTAATTGTGGATGCTAAGCAAAGACATGTTCATCGTAGCCACCCACCTTAGTGATGATTCGCCTCGGTCAAGCGATACTTCGAGCAAACCTTTGAAAGTCTAAGTCTGAACTCCTAAAGGGCCAAGTCTAGAATCATTTTCCTGAAATGAGTCTTCTCCCTGAGCAAAGCGGGTCAGGTCGTTGCACTTGCACCGTTTGAATCGTCTATCTGCTTGAACGAAACGGGTCGTTATATTATAAACTACTCAAAAAAAGTCTCGTCCTTGAGACTTCCTGAGCGCAAACCGTTTATCGCAAATTATCGAAACTATCTCAAGCATAGAAATCGGTACCATTAGATCCGTTTGAACACAATTTCCTACTCATTCCTTATACAGTGTCGCGTGTATGCTGGGCCTGCCTCATTGAATGACTCTATCATTCGATCCACGGTCTGACTCGGTCTCTACTGCGCCTTTGTGCGGAACATATTTTGCTTAACGCGGGGTACGTTATGATCTATCTTGAAAGACGATCTAAGGCTGAGACAAATTTATCCAAATCGTTATACTCGTCCATACGAATCTAACATATCCACTTGCACTAGCATTCGAGATCAGCATATCGCTGAGTCTGGATCGTGCACATATTCAAAGCGTCCCTCAAACATATGCATGCCAACCAACTTTGCATTAGCGAAGTATTTGCACTCGAGTTCAACATATCACTAAGTCTTTGTATCGTGCACATGTTCAAGGCATCCCTCAAATATGTACATTCAACCAAACTCTTCGATAGCGAAGTCAGACAAGCTACTTGGGAAAATCTTACGGGTTCCCGTCTTACAAATCACGATAATACTTCCAACAGGGTCAATTAAAATCCAAGTCATTTCCAATCCCACTCAAACCAAGTATTGCACAACCGTTAAGCACGATCTATCCGATCAATCGACTAGCGTCCATGTCCTATCGTCCATTCTATTTGTGTCAAATATAGCACACACTTACCGTTCTAAGTATAACTCTAATTCTTGCTGCCCCAGTTCTATGGCTTGCTCAAGCAATACTCTAAAGTCGATTACACAAGTTCTTTCACTCGACACAGGATCGTCTGTCTAATTACTAGGTCAGCTCACAAGGTCATATGTACAAGTTCAAGCATACGATTCATCGTGCAAATTCGTCGCACGATGCTCGCCCCAATTCCTAAGGTCAAACCATTGTTCGTTTGTATAGGATATTCTACCCAAGCTCGTTTCACTCAGATTTCTAAACATCGAGCACGAATCATTCTACACATATTAACATGTTCATTTGTATAGGGTTCGAGTTCGTTCCTTCAATTCCATGAGATATACATGATGCATGACAAGTCTGGCAATTCGCAGTCTATTTCCTCAAACATGTTTGATAGAACCTATATATCTATTCTAAGCCTAGACCACCAAGCCATGATTCAATTCTAAATCTTTGATTTTAATCATAACTCTAAGTTGTCCAACCAGATTCATGTATCCGTTTACGAAACCATCAAGCGTGACTTACTCCAGGTTCTAGACTAACTTATCCTTGAAATACTTCTGATTTATTTGTATTCCCAAATTTGTCTTATCGTATCGAACCATAAGTCAAGATGATCATTCAATTATCATGCTCCAGTCTTTCGCAAGTTCGATCATCCTCGTTAGGCGTAAGATCACCACGCAAACGCTTCTATTGGATAATTGTCCTAATCCGGGCATGACGCATGTACAAGCATAGAGTTACGCTCGCACAAGACAAGAACGTCGAACGTTATGGTTATCTTCAAAATGATCGATACTTTCTTATTATTTTACTTCGCTCCATCCAAGATATATATAATCCTTCAAGTCATGTTCGTTTATGCCATGATCATAATTCGTCTAGCCAATCGTGCAACTTCAATATTACCGTTTGATCAATCCGTGGTCTTATTTCTAGCATTGCTCAAACAAATAAGTTCAATACTCAAGCCAAAGTCTATCCACTTTGTTACGTTCCATTCCTTGAGTTTATTTGAATAATCACTGAATATGTTCCCATGAGTTCAATCATCCCCGTCGAACGTGAAATCCCCACACCAGCGCTCCCACAGGATAATCGTTCTCGGTTGGGACTGATTTTCAAGAGTTATCTTTCAAACTAGATTCAAGATCGTTCTTTCAAACTCCAGATAAAATCCGTTATCGCTTACCTCTTTCATCGAACCACAATATCCATTCTCGGGCTAACTTTTATTCGAGCGATATCCTACTCAAGTTTTAATCTGTTTGATTCAATTTAAAATAGCTCATATGATCCATCAAGTTTTTACCAAGTTTCCTTGACCAAGATATCGACTTCAATTACCTTAAGTTCCTATTCGATATAAGCCTTATAACTTGTTCAAGACATTCTCAATCGTTCATCCAACTATCGCACTAGACCTATGAATTTGCTTGAACATTTCTAAAATGATCCATACATCACTCAGGAATCGAGTCACCCTATTAAATCCTCAATCGTGTTCGCATCACTCTCTATTATATTCACCAAGTCGTTCCTTAGAATTCTTATGCCATACCTAAGCATCGCCTAATAAATCTTAGTCTCGTATATATCCTGTTGATAATCATCCAAGTAAGTCATATATGATTTGTATCTTTTAGATACGAAATACCGTTCGAGCTATTTCTCAAAATCCAAGCATGATCCACTATATTCACTTTAGAGATAATCTAGTAATGTTTCTATCGGTTGCCAATCTAAGTCTGACTTGTCCTTATCATAATAATATCCCAACTTTCGCTTGCAAACTTGCTCGCACCAAAAGGGTCTTGCACGCGATACTCTATACAACTTAGCCGAAAGAATTTGTGCATCGCTAACCGTCCGAACGATATTCTCTCTCGCACACTAACCAGCTGGGTAATCACGTATAGTTATTCGAGTTTCATATAACTTACTAATTCTAGCACGAGTCTATTCCCACAAAGTCTAATGCATGTCGGCACAAGGGTCTTCACATAACTATCTAGTTCAAGAAATAATATCAATCACATACAACTTTTAAATGTATTTAGACTCATTATATGGAATATCCTAACGGGTCAACGAGAGAGAGTGTATGCACATAACCCACGAACGATCTTTCAAAACTGAGAAAATTGATACGAAGTCCAAAGGCGTAAAGCCATGCTCTGATACCAATATGCCACGCCCTGATCTCCCGCAGGAATCGACCATCTCCACTGGGCGCGAATCACCGCGCCAGTGCTCCTACTGGATGATCTTTCCCATTTGGACGTGATACCGCAAGAGCACAAGCTGCGCCCGTGCAAGGCCATGATCCGAACATACGATAAAATATCTAAGCCACAGAGTCGCACAGATAGTCCAAATATAGCAGAATAAGAAATGAACAAATAATTGGTAACAAGTTCACATAGTCGTCAATAGCGAAAGAATTGAATAACACAATTATGGAAGTAAAACAACCACTTTATTAATATTGAATTAGTATTGCAAGCGACGCTAGGTCAAAATTACAAGTCGCTCAAGTCCTCTATCGAAACAATAAAAGCGTACCAAGTGGCTACAATTTATGGAATAATACATAGGCGATGTTCCAATATTATGTCTTGTATATGCGCTTCAGTAACGAACGCAACGTTCCAAGGCTCCAGAGTGAACTTCATGCCTTAGCTCACACGAAGGGGATTTTTGCACCGAACGAGGTTCTCCCGCACCCTACAAGCAATCTGGTTGGTTATCAGTACATGAATGCACTAGTGGGGAGGCTTCTCGCCCGCTCGACAAATCCAAACACGTTATATAGGTTCCATGCCCCATCTATTAAGTTATCTTTCTAGTCTTGTCTTAGGATCAGTTTTATGACATAATGCACAAGCCTAACTCGTATGACAGTGCACCGTGCGATATAAAAAGGAATATGGCGAGACTTACCAACTTACCATTCATCCTTTCCTATCCAAGACAACCAAGTTAAACCAAGCATGAGTATATACATAATAAAATCCAAGGAAAATACATAAGCAAATACGAGTGTCATGAGCGAGGTTCTGTTTCAGGTGCCCGAGTTACATGGATACTCAGGTGTGTTGTAGAATATGTTCAAGTGTTCAAATATGTACGTTTCTTATACTCATATCTGTTCAGGTATTTCAGATTAGTAGGCACGATGCAATAACTCGGACGTGGATTGCCGCTATGCAAGAATGACTTATCTAT